>JBAMBS010001270.1:0-37634 GCA_037044455.1 Zygothrica quintamaculata
CAAACAGCTGAAACTAGGCACAAATACAAACAAACTATAGCCACAACAACAACAGGAACAAATATAACAGAAGCAACATTGAAATGTAATTAAATACCAAAATGAACATGAAACTTATTAAGCAGAAAACATATATATAGAACTTGATTCTAACACACAGCACAGCCACTATATAGTTACATTGCGAATGCTTTTGATGTAATCGAAATGAGTCCTTTGTTGGTATAACTAAAATGCATATTGAGTGTGCTTACACACACGCACTCACACACATATGTACATATGTCAGCTGTGAGTTACCTCATTTACATGGAAATTATTTTGTCTATAGAAAACTTCAACATTGATTTTCACAGGATTTTCACATTGCCAGGATAGCTGCATTAAATATCCTGGCTTGTCGCCGCATAGTAATTTGATTGTAATTGACTCATTAGGCTTTGAGTGCATGTGTTAGATTTAATTATGCTAAAAGTAGATGCAAATATTTTGTAATTCAATTCACAGTAATGCAGCACTATAACTCTAACTGTTTGCAACAAGAAACTTGCAACATTTTGCTTAAATGTATACAATTTTAGATTGAATCACAAAGCTGTAACGTAAAGCAGCTATTTGGCATACTTTAAATATTCCAATTGAAAAGCAAAGGATACAAAAAGATGCTTCTTAATCAGTGCTCAACAATGAGGTAAGAAAAGAGACCAATTTTGTAAAGAGTTCCGTCCGGTCAGCTCTGTTCTCTGCCTTGCGCCTTATGTCAGTGTCAGTTCTAGAGGCAGACAACAGGCAAGAAGTCGCTCAACTGTGCCACTTAATGCGGCAGTTCAACAAAGGGCTGCATGCAACTTGAGTAACAATGCTACAGCCTCAATACTCCAGCCTTAAGCCTTGTGCTGACTATGCGAAAAATATATATATATATATAGAAAGTACAAATACGTTTGTGATTGTTGAGTGAAAGTGAGGGAGAAAGTAACTACAGCTACCACAAGCACTGGTAATTGACAAACTTTGAGATGCGAGCTGTAAGTTGTGAGCTGTATGCTGCTTTTCACTTTTCACTTTTCAGTTTTCCTCTTCAATTGGCTGAAGCTGCTGCTGTGGCTGCTCCTGAGGATGTTGCCAGCTGTCTAGAATATGAGGCTGATGTTGAAATTGCGGCACTTAATTGACCATGACAACGAAAAATTAACATTGTTGCTCTACGAAAATTACACTACAAGGGGCAAGCATCAAAAATATTTGTATTTGTTAACTTAAAGCAGCTGCCACACGATTAATGCTCATGGCCAACAATTTGTGTCTGTGAAATGTGTAAACAAAAATTTCATTTTGGGCCCAATTAATGGCCATATTGTGTGTGCCTGACTTTTACAGCAGGAATGCCAATAATTGATGTCCTTTGAAAGTGATATAAAATTTGTATTGGCCATTTTAATTAGCCCTAAATGATATGCCTATTGCCTATATACTCTATATGCACATGACCATATACTACTATTCAATTAAATTTGACTTTAGTTTTCAATTTGGCTGCAATAAAACATTTACTTTAAGAAGCCACTGGGAAATTATATTATTGTGCTTGAATATAGTCACGTAACGCCATAAAACTAATTTGTTTAAATTTAATTTCAGTTTTCGCCTTGGCAATACAATATTTATGGCCGCTAAGCAAACAATTTGCGTGTTCGCTCAGCCAGGGACCACCAACGCGTTGACCTTTAAATACCTGAACAAACAAGCATTGAGGCTACCCCATAACTGTATACCATTATAACGGTATACCTGTGGGGGGCATAAATTGGTGGCATTTGTTTTTAAGCTTTGTGTTAAATACATACCGAGGTCACACCTTGTTTGCCCACAAATATTTATGCAATAAATTTTAATGTATTTTCTATGAGCAAGATGTTAATCAAAAGTAAGAAGTCTGTAGTCGAGTGTACCCGACTACGAGAGCCCCTTTGCCTACATATACAGCCATACACACACATACTCATACATACACACAGTTCTCCACGTACTTGGCCATTGCGCGCGCCTTTTAGCCCCCCACGATCTATAGCTCGGTACTTATTGTTGTATAACTTCCGTGTTTTTCGTTCAATTTTAACGAAGCTCACAACGTAGATGAAGAATGGTCTAATTATAATGTGTGCCAAAAATAAATTTGATCGGTTGAAAATTGTGCTTAATAATCGTATTTTTCGATTTGCGGGGGTCAGGGGAGGAAATTTAAAATACAAAAACAAAATTGTATAGCGTACGAACATAACAAATCTACGTTCTAAATTTCGTTGCTCTAGCTCTTATTGTGCGCGCACGATTATACCCCTCCGGAGCCAATAACGACACTTTTGATGATCTATAACTTCCGAGATTTTTGAGCAATCTTACCCAGACTTACAACATCGATCAAGCATGGTCTAGTTATGATGTGTACCAAAAATAAATTTGATCGGTTGAAAATTATGCTTAATAATCGTTTTTTTCGATTTGCGGGGGTCAGGGGAGGAAATTGAAAAATCAAAAACAAACTTGTACAGCGTACGAACATAACGAATCTAGATTTCAAGTTTGGTTGCTCTAGCTCTTATATATATATATATATATATATATATATATATATATATATATATATATATAGTGATACTTTAAATATATATATAGAGGTATACAATTTAATGAAATTATCTATAACAAATAAGAAATTTGTAGTCGAGTGTGTCCGACTACGAGAACCCCATTGCCTACAAACACCAACATACACATACATACGCACACAAAGGGGCTAAACAGTAAAGCATTATGTATTGGCTTATGTAATGCCCCTGTAAATATGCAACTATTTTTAGTCATATCATTTTCATAGTTCTCGTTTATAATTCTCAATTTGTTTAATCAAAATTATGTTCAATTGACAAATATTTCTATTCATAGTCAAGGTTACTTTGGTTTACCTTCAAATATATTTTTAGCTTGTCTGCTGGGTCACCATATGCATCTTTTGTATGCCAGACATCTATTTAGCTATTTGTAAACGTTTGATTAGTCTTATATTGCTCATGCAAAGTAATACGATTCCATCATCGATAAGCTTGCTAACTTATTATTAATACTGGCAATAATTTTAGAAATTAATAATAAATAATTAATTTTTTTTTGTTTTCATGTTTAAATACAAGTACTAAAAAACATACATAAAATAAATATATAAAATGGCTGACGTATAGATTTTAAATTTGGATGTTCTAGTTCTTATAGTCTCTGAGAAACAGGCGTTCATACAGACGGACAGGGCTAGATGAACTCGTCTTGTCGTCCTGATTCAGAATATATATACTTTATGGGGTCTCCGATGATGATTTCTATGTGGTTACAAACTTTTGGATTTTGCACATTTCCAATAGCTCCGCTATGCTCTTTTTTTATAAAAAGGCAAAGGAGCTAAAAATGTTATAACTTGGGTTATATATTCCAACAGTAAACACAAATAAAGAGAAACATGCAACACGCAACAAAACAAAAATAATAATAATAATCAAACAAATAAAACAAAATTGGTAAAAATTATGTAAAATTTGTGCCGCATAAGCACTTCCTTTACAGGACGAATGAATCTAGTGTATGAAGCTTAACTTACCCGGCAGGGTAGATACGCATGTGTACCGATCTGTGTGGTTACATTAGATGTGGCAAAGCCATCAAGATATGGTTCAACAAGCACACCGGCTGCGGAAAGAGCACCAACCTCTGGCAGCAACGAGGATACTTGTAGTCCTGTGCCACTATATCCTCCATCGGGCGATGATGATGATATTGTGTCCACGCTGCTCTCATCAAATCTTGCTGTGGCTGTGGCTTCCGTTGTCTGTGTATGGGATGCTGAAATTGATTTTGACAAAAAAAAAACGAACGAGAGAGTGAGACAAAGATAGTAATAGAGAGAGAAGAAAGAAAATGAAATTGTTTTCTTGTTAATCGAAATGGCAATTTGTTGCTGTGATTTGACAGAGCTTATGTCACGTACACACCGCACGTGGTGTGTATATATGGGTGTTAATAGTTGTGTGTATCAATCTAGCAGGTGTGCTGCCAAATCTATATATATATAAATATATATTGTTACTACTATAATTATATAATAACAGATTTAAGTTTACTTTAATACATTTTTCAAGCATTATTGTTGATTGGTTTTGATTTGATGCTACTTCAAACCAAATCAAAATCATCTTCCTTAAATTGTCTTTGACTTATATTAATATCATATTTCATTCATTATAATACTATATGCTTGATATAGGAGTAAGGAGACCTCATTAAATCACACGCCACATGCAACAACAGCAACAAATGTAACCACATTAATTGACGATGTGGCAAATAAGCTTATGACGCCTATTCAGGGTGGCCCGCAGCAATGTTTAACAAAACCGCCAAGTCAGCCAGGCACACCTCCACACACACACACACACACACACAAACACACAAACACACACACATGCTTACAATCACTCACACCATCTTATACACACCACACACACCCTCATAACTGGCAGCTGCAGGTGACATGGCACATGCCGTGTCTGTTTTTGTTTGTTGGGCGACTGTCAGTTTTTGGTTTCGAATTAATCAACCCTGTTTAAGTGGCTACAAACGTGTCGTCACCACTCAACCACCAACCATCAGTGAACACCAAACTCCAGTAATATTCTCATCAACAACACCAACACCAACACCAACACCAACACCAACACCAACACCAACTTCAACACCAATATCAACATCAACACCAACACCATTTCCCATTTACCATTACGATAACCACTGACTGTTTACAGTGGTTGTGATTTTCGCGTTGGAAAAGTTTTTTAATGAATGGCGTTCATTAAAATTGATTGTTGTTTGTGGCGTTGCCACATCGTTGCCAATGACTTGGCAATACGCAACGAAAACCATTTGAATAATCTGCGAGAAAATTGCACAAATTTTACGAATTTAGAGGTCAGGTCAGGGGTCAGGAATTAGGCAATCATGCTCTATTGCTGCCGCTGCTGCTGCTGCTGCTGCTGCAGAGTCACCAATTAACTGGCAATTTCTGCTTAAAGTATTATGCGCTCTCGACCTCTGACAGATTTCATGCTATTGGCATTGATTTTAACGTATTTTGGTTTAGTTTTAGCCAGCTTGATAGCAACGCAGAAAATGCTTATAGCCACGTTTTGGGCAATATTAATTTTTGCTTATAAAACGCAGTCGGGGGATTGGATGAACACAGCGCGAAGTTTGATTTTGACATTTTTGACGCCTGCCAATGACAGCAAGATTTGTTTTACTTTTTTCGCATTCATATATATATATATATATATATATATGTATATATATATGTAGATTTTTATTTTAAAATGCGATTTGAAATCAACATTTATAAAAGTTGTAAACGTTGAATCAATCGATTTTGGTTTTTTTGCAATTGTAATTGGAATTGCCGTAGAGATATGCCGTGACCCCAATACCCAACGAGTTAGAAATAAAAAGTTTTGTTTTTTAAAAAATATATATTTAGCAAATATTTGAAAATATTTTACATATTTTTTTTTGAATAGTATAATTTTTAATTGGTTATTTTCCAGCTGTGCATTGAACCGATGATTTTTTAAATATTCTATTTAATTTATATTGAAATGTATATCAATTACATTGAAATATTTAATAATGGGAATATTAAAAGGATAACAAATTGTTTTGAAAGCGGCAATGCGTTATGTTCTTAATGGATAGACAAGTGCTTACAGCCTTAGGGTGAATCATTTCATCCGAGCATTGTGCACCAATTAAAAGAGCGAACGATTTCAAGTTTGACAACTCGTACGTCAATTTAATTGCTCTAACCTTTTGATGAAGTCTATTGTCGATGGGGTAACATGTTGGTTGTTGCTTGTTGGTTGTTGGTTGTTGGTTGTTGGCTGTTGGTTGTTGGTTATGTTTTCCCTTGGGCGGCTGAAGAGAGATGGATAGATAGGTCCTTTTCCGTACCAGAAATCAGCAATCATTTCATCTTGCCTATTTTTGTTTTTACGTTTTTTTCTCTCTACTTTTTTTGCCCTTTAGCCTTTGACACCGATTCTCTGTTAGCGACAGTCTATGTATATGTATATGTATATGTGTGTGTGTGTGTGTGTGTGGCAGTATTGCAGTGTAGTAGCATCGTTGGAGTTCTCGTAATTGACAAAAGGTTTCATACAGCCAACGCCAGTGACAGGCAAATCGTATGGGTAACGTCGTACTGTCGCCATTGCTACGCTGACAAATATTCGAATGAGTGCCTGGATGACATTCACATACAATCACTCGTTAGCCCACAAGAACACCCCCTAACACACACACACACACACACACATTGCTAGCGGCAATGTAGAGACACACACAAGTGCACACACATACACACATACGAGTATTGCAATCGACACGCAAAAATTGGAGGCGCGTTGAAAAGATCAAAGCGGTTCAATTGTCAGTGACGAAAGTTGAAGAGAGTTTCAGCCGCCCACGATTGCGGGCAATGGAATGGAGCTCAGCAGGCGATACGTATGCGGGCTGACGGTCCTTGGTTAAACGACAGGAGCAGTGTGTGATTTGTCAAAGCACAGCATGATTTGTCCTGCCCCTGGGGCAAGCAGCTCAAACTCAAACAATTTTCCTAGGCTTCAATTTGTACTGCTGAAAATGAGCCGTTGGCAAAAATTAAACCACGTTTTCAGTCCCAAAAGTGAAACTGCCAATTAGGATAAAAGAATATTCACAGAGAGAGAGAGATAGACAGAGAGTGAAAGAGAGAGAGAGAGAAGAAGCGAAAACAAAACTAATTTTAAGTATATATAATAATAATAATCGAGTTGACTTTGAGTTATAGAACAATATGTGTGTATGTGTGTGTGTTTTTATTCAGTTTGAACAAAATTATAGTTACAAAAAAAAAAAAAATTCGAAGAGCAATTTCAATTCTCTAACGGGTTGAAGGTAAGCACCTTAGGATATATACCCAACATAATTTAAGGACAATCCTTGTGATAGATTAAGATTGTGGATCTATTTAAAATGCATTTCAATTGAATGTTTTATTGCTTTATATTTTTTATTTAGTTCTCGAATTAAAAATGTGCAGTCCTTGCTGTGGACCTTGTTGCGGACCCTGCTGCGGACCCTGCTGTGGACCCTGCTGTGGACCCTGCTGTGGACCCTGCTGCGGACCCTGTTGCGGATCATGCTGTGGCCCGTGCTGTAGCCCGTACTGTAACCCGTGCTGTGGACCCTGTTGTAGTCCATGCTGTGGTCCTTGTGGTCCCTGTGGCAGTTGCGGCCCTTGCGGTCCATGCGGTCCTTGTGGTCCCTGTGGCAGTTGCGGCCCTTGCGGTCCATGCGGTCCTTGTGGTCCCTGTGGCAGTTGCAATCCTTGCGCTAGCTGTTGCAGTCCCTGCTGTAGCCCATGCTGTGGACCCTGTTGTGGACCATGCTGCGGACCTTGCTGCAGTCCATGCTGTGGACCCTGTGGCGGTTGTTCATCAAAATGTTCACCTTGTTGTGGACCATGCTGCAATTCTTGCTGCAGTCCTTGCTGTCTTCCATGCTCCACTGCCTGCTGTCCAATTGGCTGCGGTCCAAAATGCTAATCCAACAAAGCAGCAAACCAACAACCACACCCAAAATCATCATCCATTGGTCACACTGCAAGCACAACTCTAATACCATAGCATAGCTGAAGCCCCGTTAGAGAATTGATTGTATTGAACAGCATCCACACTTCGAATTATAAGAAAAGTAACTTAAAACTCCTGCTTGACTTTTCAATATTGAATCAGTTTTAAATTGACTAAGGATAAGTTAGGTTAAGGATAGAACTCTATAAGCAATTCCTGTTGTGACTTCCTCTTCAAGTTGTTAAATTTCTTATTATAATTGGTCAAAAGTCTGCTTTTGCTTGGCAAATATTGGACATTTTCAGAGAGAGAGAGAGAGCTTTTTGGTAGTATGTTGCAGCTGTAGGTTGCTGCCTGCAGCATATTAATAACGGTAAAGATGAAACATTTTATGTTCATCCTCAGCTAAAGGTAAAAGTTGGTCATTTAAAAGTTAGGTGGATTAGTACATGAAACTTTGTGTACGAAAAATTAATTAAAATATCAATTTCAGCAACATGACAAGAGTCAAAACACGACACAGCAAACAACACTACAAACAAACACACACACACACACACACAACACACACACAAACATACATACAGTTTGTCATATAAATATACAAATGAGTAGCAGTAAATACGCATAAAGCCAACGATGACAACTACAAGTACAAGTGTCTGTGTGATACTCTCTCTCTCTTTCTGGCTGTCTCTCAGTATTCGCATAACCGGATGTTATTTACAGCTTTCTGCAGTCAGCGTTAGTTGACACAACTTTGCATACTTTAATTAAACATACTATATTGCAGATATATACACACACAAACAGAAACACACACACACACACACACAAACACAGACAAAGAGAAGGACTGAAAGAGAGCTTGAGTAAAAGTCTAAGCAAACGGTGGGAAAACTTTAAATAAATGCTTGTTAAATGTCGCAAAAATTGCCCGCAGACTTTTTCTCTTTTCACTTTTCACTTTCGACTTTTTTCATACCAACGAAACAACCAACTAACTAACTAACTAAGTAAGTATGTATGTATGTATGTATGTATGTATGTATGTGTAAGTAAGTAACAATGTTCGACAACGTTCTGCGCCAGTTACTTAACAAATTTTCACTGAAAATGCCCAAAGGAATTTTTCACTTTGAATTATGCAGCAATAACTACAGAAACAGATGAACACAGACACACACAAACACACACACACACACACACACACAGATAATATACGTGTAATGGCTATGCGCCAAAGTACGGATACACTGTACTTAATTGGGGTTAATTAATGTTAGAAAAACACACACATACTCACACATATATATATAGAGGAAAAGAGAGAGATAGCGCTAGTTATTGACTAACGACAAATTGGCATACAATTTACATTGTAGAGCGCCACATGGCGGCAGCAGCCAAAAACCGGAAATGAGTTTTCAAAAGGCCGGAAGCAAGCAATTATGCGACTTGTTTTCTTCACTCTCTCTCTCTCTCTCTCTATCACTATCTTCTCTTTTAGATCATTTTCTCAATAATAATTGCTTAGACAACTGTCATGAAATTTGTTATAAAAAGATGTGAATATTTGCAGAAATTAAAGTGCAGCTATATACTTTTTCTCTTGATAGTATAGAAAAAAAACTGTTCTATATGTTTGTGTATGTTTTGCGTATGTTTTTAGCCTTGTAACATGGCAAATCCAATTTTGTTAGCAATCCGTCCGTTATCCTTGGCATACAACTCACACTCTCTCTCTACCACTCTATCTCTACCTCTGTGTGTGTGTGTATCAACAGACAGGCTGTTGCCTTGAAGCGTGACAATAGAGGGTCCTTTGAGGCAACTCGTTACAAATGGCTGCCTCGTAGCTGCCTCAATCTCAACACGTTGCATGTATTTTATCTAACTGGCAAATTCGTTAGCCAAAAAACTTTATACTATCAAGGACTCTATATATATATATATATATTGAGAGCAACTGATAGAGCGCTCAGCTCAAAGGATTCTTTTTTTTTTTGCTTTTAGCAATTCATTGACACATTGATAGCAATGATTTTTGCAATATTGATTTCTCAATAGCTTTAATAGAGTTTGTTTTATACATACATATGTATATATATGTATATTTAACCAAATCATAGTCTATATCTTGCGTATGTGACATGCAACATGGTGCAATGTATATGGCACATCTGTGGCCTGAATTGCTCATAAATATTAGATATGTCTGTGTGTATGAATATGAGTATGAGTATGAGTTTTAAGTTTGTTTTCGAATATATGACAGTTTATTCTTTTTTCTATATATATATATATAGGTATATATATTTCTGTTGTGGTAGTCGCTTTTAATTATGCTTTAAATGAACGTGACAATCCATGTTTGGGTTTATATTACAATGACAATTTGAATGTGTGTCTGTGTTTGACATGTTGCAACCACTTTAATGCATAAATTAATTAAATATTTGCAACAAAAAAGGAAAATTATGAATAATATTAAGCAAAAAAGAAAAAAAAAGAAATGACAACCATTAGATCACGCTTAATAAACTCTAATTGTTTGTGGCTTGCGCTGCTATGCTGCTCATCAAATATATATATAGAAGTATATATATATAGATATATATATATATAATATATTTTGTATATTGATTTTCCTATTTGCACTTTTGTTTGAATACGTTCATACATACATTCATTCAATCAATTTATTTATCAATTATTAAATCATATGCTTATCATATTTCGACAGAAATTTCCTCCGCTTTAGCCACAAATGAAAGCATAAAATTTTCAGAAAATTATTATTATTTTGGTTACCATTTTGACATATGTTGCTGATAGCGGTTTTTATTGGCAATACTAATTAAATACTTAATGAATTTTATATAATTTAATTTTAATTAAATTAAAGACGTAACCAAAACATTTTCGAAGCTGAGCGTAAAATTAGCAGCAATTCCCTTTTAATAATAAAATAAATTAAAATAAAAATCAAATTAATTAATGTTTAATTGCTAAAAAGTTTTTAGTGAAAGCTTAAATTATATGTATAAATTATATAATATATATATATGTATGTGTGTGTTAGTATATATGTTGGTATATATCCATTAAATGCAATGTAAACTTTCGCGGCTTTACCACAAAAATTACATTTGGAAAATTTTTAGTAGGTAAAAACATTAGTTTTCAATTTGCAAAGTTGTGTAAAATAAATGTGTATATATATGTGTCATTGTGTGTGTGAGTGTGTGTTAAATTAACAAACTGTTAAATCCACATAATGGATTTGATAATGGCTGTTAGTACTATATGGTACCAGTATTAGACAGTTTGTTTTGTTACCGCGAATTACCACTTCTGATGAGATTTATGTAATTTTCTGATGGACATACTTGTTATATATACATATATATATATATATATCTATATATGAAGTGCTCTAGATACAGACATAAAAGCATACTTATGCTACTATATACATATAAATATACATCACCTGTGGCTACATTCATCCATCATTAGTTGAACACAAAAAGGATTTTATGATGCGGTAATGGTGACATAAGAGCACGCACCTCCTTCTGCCCATCAATGTTGTTAAAATGTTGTTTCGAGGGTTTGAGTGTATTTCTTCTTCTTCTTCTTCTCTCTCCCTTCTCCATTCTTCTCTCATATATAAATATATATTTTTTTATGTTTTATGCCTTTTGAGCAAACAAGTTGGCATATACCTAAGCTAAGTTCATAACATACACACACACACACACACACACACCAATGCACACACATGCACATGACTATGGGATAGAACATAAACTGTCGGAAGGCACCTTTCATACACGTTTTAACTAAGCCACGACTTCCGCAACGTGTCATTCAAGCAGCTTCTATATGGAGTAGTTGCCCGCGGCTTCCCTTGCCTATCAAAGTGTGACTGTCACTTAAGCCCTGCCTCTGGCATACCTAACGAACGTGGTCTATGCTCAGGCTGCTGCTTAAAATACCCTGTAAAAGCAGCTAGCAATAGGGCATGCAGAATGTATGCTTTCCTTATACAGTCTAAGCGCAGATATAGTTCAAATTAAACAAACTTTTCATATATAGTATAAGATTATTTTATATTTAAGTAAGTTTAACTTTATACTAGGATATCATATAGTCGTTCATTTTGTCGGTTCTACGCATTTATTTGTTCTTTTATGAGAACGTGAGCATGCGTTATTCACACGTATTCGCCTGGCTTTGGCCATAACTCAGCACTATGTCGCATAACTTAGTTTTCTATGCTTAATACAGTTTTACGGGCAATGCACAGCATCCTGACCATGCCCTCTCTGCCCCTACCATACCCCTTAACACTAAACAATTGCCCCTCTCTCGCTCTCTCTCTCTCTCTCTGAAATCGCTGTATGCTGTGCGAATACTTTAAAACACATAAAAATTCCGACACGTCGTAAACTTGCAGCTTTTAACAGTTGCCCCTACCCTGCCCTACACTGTCCTGCCCTGTCTTCCGACCTCTCTTAATAGTCAGAAATCAACGCCACCCATGCAACAAACACACACAAACACACAGAGAAACAACAGCAAGCAGAGAAGGTCCCTTTGTTGCAAGTCATGCACATCAAGTGAAGTTGCTGTTGTTGTTGTTGTTGTTGTTGTTGTTGCTGTTGTGTGTTGTTGATTGTTGCTGCTTGTTGTTACTATTGTTGTTGTCGGTTGTTCTCTGTTAGTCTATCTCTTTCACACATTCACTCAACTCATCTAGTGACGCCTTGTCTGTTCCGCTGCAGTTAACCTGCAAAGTAGCGCAATTTGTTGATAGCAGCTGAAATTTCATTTGCGAGCAGTTTATATAAGTATTTTTATGCCATCTAATGATGGAGCTGCAACGACCCAACTCAAGTGTGTGTGTATGTGTGTGTGTGTGTGTGTGTGTGAGTACATGTGGCAAAGTGTAACGCGTTCTAAACACGTTTCACATTAAGAAGAATATATATATAGATATATATAAAGTGAATTCTTTCTGCTCTAACATTTTTTTTTTTTGTGTCAATTATGCAGACTGCAAAATGTCTGCCAGGACTCGCTTTAAATAACTCAAAAAGTAATTGCATATAATTTGCGCATATAGCGAGATTTTGTTATTACAGTTATAACCAGACAGGTCCTTCATATTTGGTCCAACTAACGATTCCTTCAATACTTCAATAATAAATGTTGTATTTTAATGAAAATTATGTTTTCCCCTATCTTATGCCTGGAAGATTATCTGTAAATAAAAACTTGCAAATTCCCACAAGGATTTTCAGTTTATATTTTGTAAGTCAGTTATATATAGATGTTGCATTAGTTTGGTTACTTTTTTATATGTTTCACCTTAGTTTTTGTTAGCCAACATTAGTATAAGTTCAACTCAATCTGTCCAATTTACCAATAAAACTTGAGAATCTCAACTGAAAGCGCTTTAAACTTCAATAGAAAAAGTCATCAAAAGCTGCATATATGCAGCTCTATATAGTGCCCAAAGCTATGCCCTAGACTGTGTGTCTGTGTGTTGGTGTTGTGTGTGTGTGTGTGTGTGTGTGTGTGTATTGGTGTTGCTGAAGCAACAAAACTGCCTTTTAACTTTTGCATAAAAACAACGCAGCCAGAAGCAGTTAGTGTAGCCAGGGACAGTTCTGGCAGAAGGATGCAACTTTCCGCTGCTAAACGAAAATATAAAACACTTAACTCTTTTGCTGCTGATGCTAAAATTGAAGCTGCTGCTGCTGCATCTGCAGCTGAAGTTGAAGCTGATGGCGATGGTAACGGTAACAGTAACGTTAATGGTAACGGTGAGTATTACTCACTCAAATTGTGTAACAGGACGTGCTAGATATGCCTCAAACTCAACCAAAGCATACACACAGCATACACACAGCACACACACACACCCATACACAAGCATTCATCACATTGGCCAAGCTCAGTCTGGCTTTAGCCTGCAGCGGCAACAATTTGTTGGCACTCTGCGACATTACGACTGGCGGACAAGCAAACAAACAACAGAACAAGACCCAAAAGTTCGACTAGAAGCACAGACTGCGACAGACACATAGATAGAGAAAGAGATAAAGAGAGAGAGAGAGAGAGAGAGAGAGGGAAAGTAGGAGGAGTTTACAGTGGCCATCGTAAATTTGGGTCAGCTTTTGGCAGTAGACAGTAGCCAAATGCCGTTCCATCTGGGTGCCAATAACAAACAGTGGCAATAGGGTCAATAAACAGTGCCCCAAAATGGCAAATTGTGTCTTTTACACTATTTGCAGATTAGCCAGGTTAAAACAAAACCAATTTAGGGCCATTTTCAAAGAAGAAGAGCAAGAATATAGTTCTAGACATTCGACCCAATTTGTCACTTAAATTTCAGCAAAATACTTGCCCCAAAACAATCAAATTAAAGTTAACCAAAGATAAACCAAGCTAAAGATTTATTGAATCGAATTGATATATATATATATAATATAAATAAATAATATCTGATCAATCAGAATATACTACATATATATAATGTATTAAAGTTGGATTGCATCCCACTGTGCTCACATTTCTTTGCTGAATGATTTCAATAGCAACGGGGAATTATAGTGCGGCACGTAAGAAGGATGCGAAGGATGCAAAGGATGCTGAAACTTTACACGGCTTTAATAAATAACAGGGAAAGTTTAAATTGCCGTTAGCATAAATTATGAGCAGTTAGTGCCTTTGGCTGCTGCTGCTGCTGCTGCTGATATACGTGTATTCAGTCAAAGGGCGACGCCATTTTGGCTGTGCGTAAGTTTCTCAGTAAGTTGGCAGGCCAATGTTGGCAGTTGGTGCTGCCAGACAGAAAATGCTACAAATTTTGGTTAGAGTTTCATGTTGATATTGTTGGCACACTAGGCACAGTGCGATTTCAATTTGCCTTTACGTTGTTTATGGGGCAAAAGGAAACGTCGAGCGAGTCATAAAGAGTTTCCTGCACTTATGAATTGGTTGCAGCAGTACCAATAGCAGTAGCAGTAGCAGCAGCTGCAGTTGTTGTTGTTATTTTTTAAAATTTTTTTTTTGGATTTCATTTTTTCTGTTTGCAAACCTTAGAAAATGGAACACTAGCTGGATGGTTGCTTCCTGAAGCCTTGGGCTTCTATTATCCGCATAATACGCTGCGGGTTGCCTTTATACTACTATATTTACCTAGAGCTTTCCAAAGACTACCAGTACCAACAACAACGGCTTGAATATTCGCCTTTCATTGCATACTTTCTGGCGTGTTTCGTCTCACATTCAGACCGCAAGTATTTCGCATTGTTGTTTTGCCAACGAATAAAGTGAATAAATGAATGCCGCCAGCAGACTTTGTGTTTATTTGTGTTTTTGCCTTCTTGTGTCCTCCTCTACCCTCCCCCCCCCCTGTCAGACCACCATCTGAAGCGGGTGAGTTGTAAATGCGGTAGTGCCATTATCCTGGTATGCATCCAAGCAGGATATACGAAACGCTTTTGGCATTTTTGTGGGCATACCACACTTCTTTCAATTCTACTTACACACACACACACACACACACATATATATATAATATATATGTATATATATTTTTTTTACTACACTGACATTAAAAGTAGCTTAAACACTTTCATTTTACTGGTTTAATCCGAGGCTTTAAAAATAAATTTTATTTAATCAAATTTAAGTCTTTTCCCTCTCAGCGCTGCCTTCACTTAAAGCCTATTAAATGTTGTCTAATTTCAACAATTAGTTTAGTTTATATTAAATATGATTCCATTCGACATACAAGTCTATTTATAAGAATTCTAATTTTACTTTTAATGTTCATGTTGCAGCTTCAAGCTAACTTTGTCAATGGGTTTGGGCCAGCTGCACCTGGTTGAGTTTCCTTTTTTTTTGTAGTTGCTATGGAACAATATCCTTTGGGTGTCATTTGCATTTAAAATTTGAACAAGTTTTCTTTTTATACTGATGCTAAAATGCACTGAAAATGAAATTTTGCATAATGTTATTGTGTATGTATGTGCGAGCGAGTGTGTGTGTGTGTGCGTGTGTGTGAAGTCAAAGCCAAAAACGTGTAACAAATTTACCAGAGAATTCTATGAGCAGGCAGGCAAAAAGACAGCAAACTGTGTACCCAAAAGACCAGCTCGACCATATATGCAAATTACGCGCATTTCTCTGTCATGGATTGTCACCCATTTTCCAACTGAGATGCCTCGACACGCTTCTATGTACACACGGGCATACTGACAGTCTCTCTGTGTGTGCTAGCGTGTGTGTGATGCCGCGGGGTATGGTAATAGAAACAGCCACATCGACATTGACAATAGCCCTTGCAGTCGTGGCAAAGCCACAAACCATCAGCCACATGCACTGGTGTATGCAACTTTCATAGACAGTGCGAGAGAGAGAGGAACAGAGAGGGGAGTATAGAGTAGAATGTCATGTGACTAGCAGTCAGCATGAATATATCTGCTGGTAATATTGCCCAGCAAAATGGTTCGAAATTGCTAATTTTATCAGCGTGTACACGTGTGTAATGGCAACGGAATAGTATACGGTTACAGACAATTCTATGGCATATTGCGCATACGTAACGTTGTACGTCAATGTTTAAACATCTATGGATATGATTCATTTTATTATGGCCATAAAGATTGATAATTATGTCAAGCTAATATCATGCGCCATAAAAAAATATACATCAAAAGCAAAAATATATTTTATGGCAAATATTTTGATTTGATTCTTTCTTTCCCTCTCTCTCTCTCTCTCTTTTGTGTGAAACATAAAATGTTCATTGTAATGGCGAACAACAGCCGCGGCAGCAGCTTCCAATGAATATAAACAATAACAATTGAAATAATAGCAAAATCGTATCCTATCACAATCTCACACTGAACACAGTTGATACATAAGGACTAAAGAGTAAATCCTGCCAGCATCTGTCTCTCTCTCTGTATCTCTCTCTCCCTCATTCTGTTGCCTCTATTCGTTTATATCTTTTGCACAGCTCTACAACGATTTAATCGCCGTAATGGAAATGTCTCTTTTTATTAGAGGTTTTCCATTTGAATTTGTATTTTGTGTTCGAGTATTTGCCGTTTCAATTTGTAATATTTTCCTTCTCTTTCTCCCCATCTTTTTTTTGTGCACCAACAGTTGTCGTTCTCTGTCGTATAAAATCAACAAAAAAAAAGAGTAAGGAGATGCAAAAAAAAAGGACACGTATATACAAAAGGGCACAATCCTGTGATTTGCATTATTTACCAACGACCAGCTGACACAATAAATTACTTGAATTCACTTTTTCAATATATATATATATATATATATATATATATATATATACATATAGGTCAATTCTTGGTCATGTGAGTGCTATTTAAATATCAGACAAAGCATAAATTATTTTACATAAATTTTAATAGTTAATAACTTGAACAAGCAGCTTTAAAAATATTTTAAAAAATATACCAAAATTTATTTACAGTTTAAATAAAATAAATAAATATATAATAAAATAAAATATATAAAAAAAATAACATAAAAATTATAATCAAATATTTTATTATATATATCAAAAAATATAAATTAAATAAAATAAATAAAAAATATAATATAATAACAAAATAGAAAAGGAAAATAAAAATGAAAGCAAAATATTCAACAAAAAGTATTTATATCAAAAAGTGAAATAAAAAATAAAAACAAAATTTATATAAAATATATAAAAATAAAAAACAAATTATAATAAAATATTTAAAAATATTATAAACTTATTTTAAAGTTATTTAACTGCAACTTAAATTAGTTTTAAATCATGTACAGAGCACGCGCATTGCTTGAGCTTTTGATTCTTAAACAATAATTTAGACTTATGGCTAAGACAATGCACATTGCAATATCCTTAAGGATTTGGCTTAGAAATATTTGGCTGAAGCAAAGCTGCTACAAATATTGAATGCAGAGTTGCAATTGCTAAACAAATATATAGTTTTCGATATCTTTTGTTTGCTTTTTATCTGCTTTTCTTTATATCAGTTTATAGCTCACAATATTTTAAAAATAACTGCATAGTGATATGATATGTGAGTGAGGCCAGGGATCAGGGGGGTAAAGGAAGTAGAGTCAACGCACAACAAATATCAAACAAGGCAAATAAACAAAACGCTGATGGGTGCATTCGGTTGGTTGCAGTATGCAGGATTTAAAGGGTTGGAACGGAAGGAACGGGGGGTAGGAGGAGTGGCAACAATGCGGCAGCATAATTTGAATGCACAATGCGAGCAGCTTCAGTTTGTGCCACGTTTTGGGTGCTGCTGCTGCTGCTGCAGGATGCGGCAATGCACCCACTCGTAGTACTTTATCTTTATGCGTCGTGTATGTCCTTTTTTTATTTCTTTTTTTTTGCTCTGCCTTCCTCTCTCTCTCTCTCTCTGTTCCCTTCTTGGTTGGCATTCGACTTTTTGTGCGCTTATTGCATTTGTCTCGATTCGTTTGGTCCATACAAAAACAAATTGCCGGAAGTATGCAAATGTATGATGCGGCTTATCAGATATTGTTTGAAAGCTTGGCTCTGCTCCTGGATATATATCTGGATCTGTGTCTGTCTCTGGCTCTGCCTCTGTATCTGGTTCTGGCAATAGTATGGAATATAGTACTTGGCACTCATTTGCCTTGCAAAAGGCGCTCACCGTTTCAGGATCACGCTGTAAACAAAAGTAAGGCGACAGCAAATAACTCTCAGAGACACTTGTACCGAATTGAACTGTCAGTTGCAGTGGGTGTTCAGTGGGTGTTCAGTGGGTGTGCCTGCCACAACACTATTGCTATAGTCTACTGACTGACACTGCCGCCAGCCAAAAATTGAATAACATTTTCTTTTCAAGCTTTGTTAAAAAAAAAAAAACACTGCAAAAAGGAGAAGAAAACAACAAGAAAACAATTGACAAAAGACACACAAAAAAAAAATAAATAAAAATAAAAATTAATTAAAAAATTTTTTTATATATGTCAGCAGCAGTTACCGTTTGTCTCACATATTTTCCAACAGCAAAAATTGAGTAAAAATTAAATCAGATTTTTCTCTATAAACATATGAAGACAATTTTGCAATATTTTAACTGATATTTCTATAGATTGTACCACTGTCAACGGTACTTTATAGAAGCAACTTCAAAATATGTTTCGATGTCAAGGCACATGAAACATCAACATCGTTTATAAACGCTTAAACTTTGTGACATTTCTACTATATGACAGCGTCCAGTGTTGTTTTTCCAGGCTCAATAGAATTTCAGTTTTCCCTTTTTTATTGTTTTCAATTGGGAACTTGACATATTTTCGCCTGCACTTAGACTTGATTATTTGATTTTTCATACTTCTTAGTATATATATATATATATATATATATATATATATAGCTCATATTATACGCCTGGACATACGATACGATTTTCCCCAAGGGAGCTGTTGTTGGGGGCGTACTTATTGCCTCTGCTCTGGTCTGGTCTTCTTTTGCTTTTGCTTTGAAAACTTATTGATAAATGATTGTGAAGGATTTTTATTGGCTATGCTGTCAGAGAAGGCTGGACCTGTTTGTTGTCTCTGGCATTGATGGCAAGGACATGCCCAACTGGTTAACAGAGACAACAGCCAGTTAACAGCTGTTGGAGCTCTGACACTCTGTTGCCGCTTCTGTCTTTTGCTTATCAACAGTTTAGCGGCTTCTGGGCCTGACAGGTGAATAAAAGCAGCTGTCAACACTCTTTCTTTTTCTTTTTGCTCCCAAGTGTGTGCTTGTGGGTGTGTTAAGTGTGTCTGTGTATGTGTATGGTGCAACTCCATTAATTTTGATATAAAGCATATTGATTTTATTTATGGTTTATGTGTTGTGCCAATACCTAACAATATCTCATTGTGTGTGACAGATGTTAGGGATGTGTATCTAGGGAAATCAACAAAACAAATTATATATATAAAATCTATATATATATTTTTGATCAAGAGTTTGTATTGAGTAGAGCTAATTGCTATTACCTAGAGCTAAATTTAATTGAGAGCAGATTGTGATATTTTTTTTTAATATATTATTTTAAGTGTCATATGCAATGGCTTTATGCAGTTTGCTTTTAAATCGGACACTTTGCACTTTGTTAAAATTTATTGATACACTTTGTTTGCGATAAAAATTGATGGTAAAAAACACATTTACACTGACAAAGCAGCGCACAGCTGGAGGCTTTATGGGGACGGGGATGGGGGTGAGGGGTGAGGGGTGTGTCTGCTATAATTTTTCATTTCATTGTTTTGTTTGGCTCGCAACGGGGCAAATGCTACAAGTAAAAGTAGCAAAAGGCAACGTGGCATACAAAAAGTCCTTCTATGTGGCAGGATGGAAAAGAAAAAAAAATGAAGTAAAAACTGGCAAACGGAACGGGAAACGAAATTTTTATATTTATTTCGGCGGAAAAATTGTGAGTGCAGAAACTGGTCGGATTGGAAAATAGTTGTAAGGGTAAGGGATTGGCGGGGAAGGGGAAGGTTAAAGTCATAGCGACAGCTGAAAAGTGCAATAAAACCAAACAAACGGAAATGAAAGCAGAAAAATAATGTTCCAAGCTAAAAAGAAAAGTGAAAAGTTTACACAAAAAAAAAAAAAATATAATAATAATAATAAGTTAAAAAAAAAACAAATTACAAAAAAAAACATAGTAAACTTTGCCAAAAAATAAAACCAAGGCAAAACGTTGTTGATTTTATTTTTATTAGCATAATTTAAGGCGAGCAACATGGGTCCAAATCAAAGCCAAGAGACTTATTCTATACACATTACGTATACGTCATGTACGACGGGCACACATTATGTGCGCTTTTAGAGTACTTAAGTGACCCTTAAGTCATGAGCTTTAGCCTTAGTTGTTGCTATCAATGGAACAATTCAATTGGAAGCCAATCAGCGCAATGAAACAAGGTAAAAAGAAAAAAAAAGCCAACGCCAAAGTTCTACTGGCCAAATGCAAATCATTTTTAAATGCTAACAAATTTCAAGCAATTTATTTTACGCTGCTCAAATATAAATTACAACAAAGCCGCAGCCCATGAAAAAGTTATGAATAATGTTTAAAAATAAAACGAAACGCCCCAAAACGAAATGCCAAATAAATCAATCTTACACCAACCAAACGTAAAGCAGAGCCAAAGTGGAGCAGCGTCAGAGCAGTGCACGGACTCGAGTCACTGGTAAAAGTCAATGAAGCTGGACAGGAGGTAAAATCCTACATGGAATCAGTAAATTTTCTGTGTACACTCTACACTGTTTTCTGTTAAATTGGTAGAAGCAATTCGACAACGGCTAAAGCAAAAGAAAAATAAAGGTAAAAGAAAAGAAAATCAATATAATATTTTATAAGCAACGAGCTACGTTTGGGTCAACTACAATACTCCAAGGTTTTTTGCTTCATACACGGCAGAAGCGGCGCTCAGCTATAGCTTAAAATTCAACAGAATTCTTTATGGCCAACCATTACTTGGCTCAAACGTAACGTGTTATTTTTAACATGCTTCCTACTTTTCTCCTCTTACTTTCGTTGCCTACTTTCTCTTGGCTTATATTTTGTTGGCTCATTTGCGTTGGTTTAAAGTTTTTGGTTTGCCTTTGGCATTTTCTGTTTCCTGTGTTGTTGCCTTTCCATTCCCGTTGATCATTTACAATTCAACATTATGCCAAGCTCATGAATTATGTTTTTATGTTTTACTTTCTTCACTTTCTCCATGCATCCTACAAGCTTTGTGGCGACAGCAAAAAAAGTACGCTAATAGCCGCTTATACTACTAATAGCAATGAAGCAAAATCAAGCGTACAACTCATCACTTCTTTTGCCATCCACTTTATTATACTGCAAAGCAGCTAGTGCCAAATACTTGCACTAAATAACAGCTAGTTGAGCTGCTACTATATATACTATAAAAATATTTTCGTTTAGTCTATCATTAAAGCTCATTAAACGAGGGCAGCTAGCAAAGTATTTATATAGTAGAATCTCTAAGGGATGCTATAAATATGTTGCTGCAACTTCTGTTTTTTGTGTGCATTAAATTATTGCTGTTGCATTTAAATAAATTAACTGTCACATAATGGTCATATTGTACGATTTATCAGGCGACAGTTATTAAATGGATTTCTGATTAAATCCAACAAATATGACATGTCATCAGCGGAAACCCACAATACTCGCAATGCCAGCCTCTTGAGTGTGTTAACTGTTTTGACATTAAGAGCACGTACAAGTACACACGCACACGCACACACCAGTGAGTACATGCATTTGCATAAGTGCATGCTGGAAATGCAATCAAGAATTCGCGGTTCACTGACTGAGCGAGGCAAGCGAGGGAGCAAGGGAGCAACAAGCGCGTGAGTCCACGGGTCGTATGCGTGTTAAAGAAAACCAATTTGTGCAGCTGATTGCGGCTGTGGCATATACAACGGGTAATACAAATTTACGATCTAATTTGTAACGCAGCACATAATTAAAGCTTTATTCATACATAGATTTTATAGTAATAGAAAATTTTGGTAACCAGCGAGCTATGCGCGACTGTCAAATAACCTTTACTTTACATGAAAATAAATGCAAATTGATTTTCATTTGGTTTTTAATAATATAAAATATATATTTGTTGAGGTATTTCGTATATATATATATGTATTTTATTTTATTTGCATTAACTTATGTAATTTAAATATTAATTTCTTTTTTCCAATTATATTGCTGCTGCTGCTGCAGCTGAAATGCGTTGCAAACAATCGAAAATTTGTAAATTGCTTCATTCACAATTGCATTACAGCAGCTGTGTTCGCTTTGGGACTGAAGTTGACATTACAATGTCAGACAGACAGAAGACAGACAGGGTTTTATACAATTTTAATATATATACACACACACATATACATTCATATATATATATATATATATACAGTTATGTAACTGCAATATAATATATATATATGCAGCAGCTGAAACGAAATTGTCGTCAGTTTTATGGGTTTTGTTGTGCATTCCCAGTGTCATGTCAACTAACTGCAACAGGACACAGTCTGCCATTAGTTTTACACATACACACACACACACATACGTATATATAAAATTACATATTTCAATAAGCACACACATATGTATACACATGAGTTTTGGATATGGAAGTATCAACTTATCTGAAATGCACTTGGCATTAAACAAAATACACGGAAATGCTCTATGCATCTTAGTTATATAAAGTTAGTTAAGCTGCCTCTGACATGTGATTTAAGTTAAATCAACTCGAACTTTGATTACTTTTGCTTTACTTAGCTTAAAATTACTGAACTATTATATCCGCTTGTAACTAAAGCTAGCTGCTACTTTCCCTAAAGGATACAAACTTTCAAAAGGAATCAGGAATTGATTTGAATGATATATATATATATAGCATTTATTTTCTATTAATTTATAATATATTTATCAATCTATTTGATACACTTAAATATATATTTGTTTAACCCATGTCAAAATGTAATTTGAAAGTTGTTAATTGCATGAATAATTTGAATGAAACCTTTTAATTTAATTAATTAGCCTAAAAGGGTTTCAAT
Source organism: Zygothrica quintamaculata (assembly GCA_037044455.1). NCBI lineage: Eukaryota > Metazoa > Arthropoda > Insecta > Diptera > Drosophilidae > Zygothrica > Zygothrica quintamaculata. The sequence goes on from JBAMBS010001270.1 coordinate 23,374, forward strand.
TTGTGTTAAAGAAAGTGAAAAGTGAATGAAAATTCAAAAGTTATTTAAGTTGCACTTACCAATTGTCATATAGAGTATACCTCCAATAAGTAACTGTGCCAGATGTGGGCGTGTATATGGGCGTGGGCGTGAGTGTGGGTGATGCGCGGTAGGCATCATGCCAGCTTTAACTATTCGCATTTTGAATCGATATTCTTTTTTTCTCTTCTCACAAGCTCATACTGTGTCACACTCCCCTCTTCGCAAATAGCGCAATAAATGTTCAGCTACGCAGAAATAATGCGACTCTCGGCACTTTCACTTGGTTTCCAATGCACTGGAGGCGGCAAGTGCCGCACCACAGATATGTAAACGCATTTAACACCTACCCAAAAAGATATATATTTTTGCTGAAACTGCAAGCCTTGACGACTTGACGGTTTGTTGTTGGATTAAGGTTGAGTTGCATGTGGCGTATACGCAATTCAAATAGAATGTCACCGAACGACTGAACAACTGAATGAATGACTGAATGAATGAATGAAGTATATTCGTGTGGTTTACAGTGATTGTATTAATGCTGTTGATTTCGTGCAACGTTGACAATTTTGCTTTTGGTTGCTTCTGCTGACAGTTTTTGGTTTTTGTCACATATAAATATATATTTCTATATAAAAGTTATAGAATATCATATATGTTTAGCCAATTTTGGCATTATTTTATGGGACGGTTATTTTTATTTTTTGTTTTTTTGTGGATTTTATGGTGTTGACAAAAGTTTTCACACTTGCCAAAATTGTTTATTATTTCTGTTTCTGTTTATATATTTTTACTTGGATTTCTTATATTGTTTTAGTTTACGTTTGAGTTCTTGATGCATTTGTTTTTATTTTTTGTTTGTCTCTGTTCATGTCGTTTTATGAGCTTTCTTTGTCTGCCTGCGTTATAAATAACCTTTGGCTGCTTGCCATATCCTTTAGCAATGTCCTTTTGCCTATTTGCTAGTATAAATCGCTCATTGGCCAACTTATCTAAGCTGTTTTTCTTGGAGCCACTCAACGGCAAAAACAACATCTGTCAGTTTGGTCCAGTTTTTGGGTTAGAAAGAGGGACTTGAACTTTATCCTTTCGTTGCTTGCTTTTGGATTTGTTTGTTTGTTGGTTTGTTTGTGTCTCAGGCACATTTATCTGAAATGAAACAAAAGGCAATCAGAGTATTATTTTTTTTTTTTTATTATTTTTGCTTTATTTTTAATGTTCTGTTAATAGAGAATCGATTTATTTTCAACTGCTAAATGCCAAGTGATTTACTCTACTTAGTTACATAGTATTTTGTGTGTATATCTATGTGTATGTGTGTGTGTGTTGGGGTGTGGCCAGCTTCCATGCATGTGTATGTCATTGTTATTGTAGATAATTGCTTTTGCTGCTATCGTGTTTAGTTTTGCGCTCAATTAATTATCTCAAGTTGCGCCATTTGCGGACTTAGTGCCCCCAATTGGCCACTGCCACTGCCACAGTTAGTGGCACAGCAACTGCTACAGCCACTGCCAGTGCAATTTATATTCAATGCGGCATACACATGCTATTATTAAACTGCATGGATATATTTGTGCTTGCTATTTAATTTACCACGAACTCAGTTAACAATCATTGACCAAAGCCTATGACAATTTATGCCTATAATTAAATTGAACTCAAGTTCTATGCGATATTAAGTGAAACTGCCAGCACATAATTTATAATAATTAAAAATAAATATAATACTTAAATTACTAATGATTCAAAGCAGAATTGGTAACAACTTTTCATACCCTGCAATCCACAAACAAAGTTGCTGTGCTCTGCAGATTTTCTTGTTAATAACATAAAATATAATATAAGCTTAGTTTAATGCCCCAATTTGTTGCATGTTTGCTTTTAAGTTTAAGGATTACTGCTTAGCCTTTTAACGTTTGATGTTTGACGTTCGACTAAGTCGCTTTTCAACATATTTGGCAAGAGTTTTTCAGGTAATTTTTCATGAATTTTCTCTACCATTTGTACGACTTGTCTAACAGCAGCATTAACCTCTGTCCAGTAAATGGCTCACATGCTGTCGCTCTGTCTTTTTGTCTGTCTGTTGTAACCTTGTGACGCTCTTTGAGCTCTTCATGGTTTATTTTCCTTTTATTACTTCTTCTAATTTTAGCAGCTTTTTGTCGCTGTACGCGAACAAAATGGGGAAAGAGACAAACAGAAATTCATCTTCATAATTTTCCACACGTTACTGAGAACTCATCTGCATAAAAACACACACGCGCACATATACATGTTAATATATATGTGTGTGTGAGTGTGTGTGCAACACAGCAAAATGTCAGCGAAAGTGAAAGGCAGAGGCAGTGGCAGTGGAAAAAGCAACGGCATCAGCAGCGGCAGTGGAAGTAACGTTAAGAGGACACTCCCAGTCAGGCACCAGTTTCAGTATCAGTTCCCACACCACCATATAGATACTCAGAGCTGATGCCCTCCTAGTCGAAATGTAGGCCACTGGCAAAATGTTGACTTTAATGTTGCTGTCGCTTAAAATTTATGCAGCTGACGGTCACAGCTCGTCCCGACTGTCAGCCATTTTGAGAGAGCAAAAGAACGTAGAAAGTAGAAGTGGTTGGCGGTTTGAGCAGAGAAGTTTAGGTATTCTGCATTCTGGGTAAAAAAAAAAAAAAAAGAAGAGGAGGCGGTACAGGCAAGTGGGCGTTGCACGAGAAAGCAGTCAAGCGTGCATTTTTTAGGAAAAAATTTGAAGCCCCAGCCACATCTGAAGATTTATGCGGGTCGCTTAATAACTTACATAAATATACATAAACAGCAACACACACATCTATATATGTATATATGTATATGTTTATGTATACCCACATAGATGAACGTAATTAAAAAGTTTGTCTAAACAATTCTCTAATTAAATATTATTTGCCGGTCTGCCACATTGAGCTGTTGCCATGAAGTAGTCAAAACAGTTTCAAAGCAACCGGAATGTAGGATCCTTACGGTTTGAATATTAATGACTTGACATTTAAGCACGAATGAAATTTTGGGTTGAGGCAAAACCTATGTGTATATGTATGTATACAGAAGTAGCAAGTAGTATGAAAATTTTAATGCTACAAATGTTACTCAATTTACTATGTACTATGTATTTTCCTTTTTAGTCTCTCCCACACACATTCGCACAGCAAGAACTCGTTGCAAAACGAATTGCCATCAAAAACAACCAAAACCCAACCACATGCCAACATAATAGCTTAATGACAAAACCACCAAGTACATAGTTAAAAGACCAAATTGAGCAGCTCTTACTTATTCCAAGTGAGCAAAGTCAAACATTTAACCCATTACTATACTCACACTTTTAACTATTGAAAATTGTGCAACATATTGTGGGGCATGTAGCAGGTGTCAGCATTTACCAGCTGCCATTTGTCTCAAGTATTTTACAAATAAATACAGAATTTCTTTCTCAACTTGGGTCAAACTGGGGCACTTTTGGTTAACTGCAAAGCATACTAGAAACTTCTGTTCATTAAAATCATGTTATAACAGTTGGTTTTTATAAACTATTTCAATTTTCTTACCTTGTTACAATATTAAATGCAATGAATGTTTAACAAATCTATGCAAGAAATAGTTGTTAAATCAGTATTAACATTTATTATTTAATATACAGCATAACTCACTTGATTGCACTGTAGCCTGCGCTTATGGTTTTATTAGTATGAAAATGAAATTACTTAAATTTAATTATTTTTTTTTAATAATTATAAGTTATTTAAGAAATTCTTTTTCGCTGACAGTGCTTTATAATAATAATAATCATTAGTAGATAAAATAAACACATTTGCCGCAGCCAAGTTAGCGTAAGCGCTGCGTATCGATATCATTTAACTATCAATTTCTCAGCAAATCATCTAACGCAGCTGCTAGCGCCATCTAGGGAAAAAATTTGCAATTACAGGATGCACGTGTTCTCATTCGCCGAATTAAAGCTGTTGCTATGACAACGCAGACATTTTTATTTCGGCGAATGACAACTGTCCTTGTCTAGATCATGTCGCTTGCATCCGTACTCATCATATTTGTGCATATCGTTTTGCTCGTGTCATTCTTATGTAAGCCTTATGTACGTTTCTAAAGCAATAATAAATGATATGTAAAATTAAGCTTAAGAATAAAAGTAGGACTTTGTTTTATGCACAAATTGAAGATGTAATCTTTTTTATTGAAAAATTATGTAATAAAAAAACTTTTCTTAATAAAATTGATCGCATATTGAGAATAATTTTAGTTCCGCTGAAATTTAAGCAGACCAATAAAACTGCCTCTAAAATCTTAGCTCGATGCTGTTAAGCGAATTATACTGTGCTATATTTTTCATTTTTAAATATTTATAATAAATAATTGGAGATGGATTTTTTTTTTACCAATTTTATATATTTTAGGGTCTTAACTAATTAATAACTAATTCTATGCTTAATGCTCTATTGAATTTTATATCAATTCAATTATTTTCCCATCAATAATTGACAACTAATTTAATTCGGTAGATTATGCTAAAATTTGTGTAGATTTTAGTATTTCATATTGTAAAATTATAATAAAAGGTATTTAATTTAATATTAATATTAAAATTTTTTTTGCCAAATTCGCATATTTTAAAATTTAATTTCTCGCTTACAAATAATATTAAAAGTTCTTTACTTAATTTCAAATAAAATTGTGCAATTTGCAATCGGCAATTGTTGTTGTTATAGCAGCTAGAATATTCTTTCAGCTGTTGGTACGGTTTTTTTTTTTTTTTTGTAGCTGTCCATCGTTTCGGTCAGCTCTCTGGGGAAATTTATCTAAATGTTGTTTCAAAACTTCAACTTGTGTGTAGCCTGGGATAAGCTCTGCATGTTTTCATTTTTCGCACTTACTCGAAATCTGTTTTTGCCTTTTGCAGACAGCGAAACATTACCAAAGCGTAACCCCTTCCTTCCTTCCTCTCTCCCCTTTCGCTCTATAAACTTAGCCGATCATTTTGTTGTTGTGCTGTACCACAGCACACGCAGCGCAGTTGACACAACTAAAGACATTACACAACAGATTACGTGTACAGGGCTGTATTTAAGTATATGTATTTGTCTATGTATATGTGTATGCGTGTGTCTGTATGTGTATTTGAGTAGCTATTAAAGTGTGCCACACTCTCGCACAAGCTTGACTGTGTAGATTTACAGCAACAAATTTTTATGTTATTTGGTATGAGTGTGCGTTGATGATGACCCCATAACCCCATACACAACCCCAATTCTAGTTACCCGTAGATAGCCAGGTCCATACCATTGGCTTATAACAAGCTCTACGCCTTGTGAGCTTTGCACAGAGCTTCGACCTTCAACTGAGTTAATGCCTAACTCCCATTTCCACGCAAACGAACATATAGCTCTGAGATGCGTATCATCAGTTGTATGTTGTATGTTTTCATGAGTGGAAGTGAGTGCACTCATTCCTGTTTGTTACTATGTTACGACTATATGGCATACAACAAGTCTGCACAAACTTTATTCTTTCCCATAGCCCTAGTGTCAATATACATATGTACATTGAATACATGTATATAAGTGGGAGTACAGGATACGACTATGTCTGTGGATATGTCCGTTCTCCTGGCACGTGCAGCTGTCCACTTGCGGGGCACTGAGACGACAATGAATTTAGGCAAAATAGTTTCCCCAACCCCCCCCCCCCCAAAATACACAAAATTCAACCAATCTGCTTGGTCCGTCCATCTATCCGTTTGTCTGTCTGTTTGTCTGTCTGTTTGTCTGTCGTCATTTCAAGAATTTTGTTCTTTTTTACTTCAGTTGACGTTAAAGCCTTTGGGTTTTGCATATAAGAATAAACCTAAAATTCATATAGTTTCTTCATAGCTCTGTAAATATTTACCACTCCATTTCCTAAACAACAAATGAAAATTTGAAATTTACTCTTTTGTTTCAATTTTCTTTTTGTTATTTAATTGATTTAGCTAAAAAAAAAAAAGAATATTCTATATACGAGTATATGATGATAAATGCTTTTACTTTTTAATTTAAGCTACTTGCCTTTAACCCAGTTTATAGTCTAGTCTAGTCTAAGCCAAAATTGAATAATATCTATTTGTGTTTGTAACCAGTGTGCATAGCAAATGCAAGACAAGCAATCAGGAAATGGCTAACCAGAGTGCATAGCAGAGTAGCCTTGGGCCATACACATTTTACTTATGGTGTTTATGAGAAACTGAGGGATTGTACCGAATATTATGCTTATAATCTATATGCTTTATGCTGTACCCAAAGCCGCAGGCAGCTCAACGTTGGGCACGTTCTTTCTAACTTTGAAGCCACACACACGCAGCTTATTTTTCACAAAAATCACACACACACACATCCATACACATACATGAAGTTCTATAGAAAAACATATTTTCATTCATGAAAGTAATTTTTCTCTGTGAAAAGCAAAAATATATACGTCTGAACAGGTCACTTGCAACATCAAACTGACAACGTTCTACTACTCATAGTATGCGAGCTGCCACATTGCCACACTGCCATGCTGCCACCGGGATACAAAACGTTAGTCTATAAAAGAAAATATTGTTCCATCGACTTCAAGCACAACTGCTAGCCACTTGTGTCCAGAACAGTATAGAAGTTCAACTCTCTGAAGCTAACGACTGGGCTAAAACTCAGCTGACAGCAGAAGGCAGCAACAAATAACAAGAAATAAACTTGACTATAAAAATCTCAGGTTTATATATATGTTTTTTTTTTCGGGTCAGTTGTTGTTGTAAATGAACATCGTATGTTGTTGTTATAAAAGTTCAAAGTGCTTTTCCTGCCGAGTAAGAGTAGAAGTTACTCAATTTGAGAACTTCATCATTTAGTACAAAATTTACTTAGTTAAATTTTAAAAATCATCAAATTACATACCTCAAATATTATTTAAATATAAAATAAATTATAAAATAATATTTATTTTGTACACACAACACATACAGCTTAAACTTGTTTAGATTTCATTATATAAATTAAATATATTGTTTTTTGTTCTTTTGTATTGTTATCCTCTTTACAGGATATATGATAGAAGCATATCAGCCAAAGCAGACTGAGAAAACTATAGAAAATTTTGCTGATGAATGACCATAAATCACAAGTTGCGTTGCTTTATAAATTGCAAGTACTTAATCATTTCAGGAGGTGACTTGAACTGGGTTGTTTGTATACAATATGTAATATACAAATACATATATATTCACATATATATATATATATATATATATAGTATATAACTAGCATACATACGCATTCAGATGTAAGAGAAATATTTATTTATTTCTGCAATCTGTGCAAAGTTTAGGCCACTTTCAGTCATCAGCTCAGCATGCATGTTAGCTGAGACTTAATATGAATTTAATTTATGATACAATATACACAAAAACACAACATACACACACACACACACGCACACCTGCCTATATACCTATACAACAAGGTATGAAAATTACTTATAGCTAGTCGTCGGACCAATAATTTGTGTGCCTGAGTCAAATTTTTGGAGATAGTCCTGAACGCATAATGGAAACTGACGCTTCGCTTATTTAGTGATGACTCCCCAAAGCCCAAATGCAATTAAGCCTGTACCAACGCTGGATGCAACCCTCTCTGTGTATAACAGTTTCTCATCTCTTCATTATTTCCAGTACAAACCAATTAATGCGGCTGATTGGGGAAAACGAGTATACACATACACACATATGGGATACGGATATGTTGCACATATGGAGCTATCTATAGCTATAACATAAATGTATACATTTGATAAGATTTTGCCATAGGCTCCAACATGAAAATGTTGTCAACTTAAATGCTCTTTAATTGCATTGAGCTGTTCACTAACTCAATGTAATACATAGTCTCTGTATACTTATACAATAGTTTTCCATAGTTACTTTCTTACGCATGTTTGCATATGTAAATATGCATTGAATTAAAGTGAACAAAATGCATCTAAACACGAGCACGAACATAAATACAAACATGTACAACGAACACGAACATAATCCCAGAAGGCATTGTGTTTTATGGTTGTATGTTGTGTGCGGGTGTAACTTAACTGTTTGTTTAACTAGTTGCAACTTAGGCTTTATTTGTGTGTTTAACAAAATAACAAAAACAACAATACGCATATAAAACAATGCAGCAATATAGCAATACAACAATATGGAAATAATAAATGCAAATATTAAAAGGCAAATGCAAAAGTAAACGCACAAAATGTTAGCTGAAGTTGCACATTTTTCCATTAATGAATCTTTTTGTTTAAACACAAATTTCAAAATATCTTCAATGTATAACTGTAAACATATCTATATATATATATATATATATATATACATATTATGTATGTATGTATATCAGATGTTATCTGTGCACTTTGCTAATTACTAGAATACTTAAGCCTGCAATCCACTTGAGGTAAACTTTATTGAGTATTTTATTATGGTTTCTTAATCTTTGTTTAATTTAATTAAATTAAATTCTCTTTTGCTCAATACGTCAAAATAGAAATTGTTTAAACTAGCATTTATTTAAATAAAACAAAAATATATTTTATCTGCATATATTATTATATTATTGACATCAAATTAAAATTAAGTTCTTAAGCTCTTTATGATCGGAGTTGAGTTAAGACATAATCAATTATTTGTCAATTTCAAACTTTATTTTGTATTAAAAAAAAAAGAATTATGACATAATTTCAATTACATCTATAAGGAAGTCCTGACGTTATGTTATACATATCAAAAAAAAAAAAAAAAAAAAAACACTTTTTAATCAAGCAACGAACTCGATATTGACTCAATAATAAGTTTGCGTGCTTCTTGATCTTTAGCAAAGCCTTTGACTAGCACCATTTTCTCTTTAGCATTAATATCGCTAGACAGCAATTGCCCGGATGCATAGGCTACGATTATGCCAGTCTTGCGATCCATCGCAATGGTTGGCACAATGCGTAGTATAATTGGCATTGGCGCATAATAGGGCTCATTGTCCTCACATATCATCGATTGGCCCAAGCTCCAGGCCAGATGCAACACTATATTCTCGTCAAAGGTGACGTCTAGTGAGCATCGGTGAGCTGCATTAGCCAAAAGCCGCTTAGTAATTCTTACTATATCAATGGTTGTACCAACTTTTAAGCCAAGATCCTTCAATCTAGTAGACGGAATAGTTTTTCGTGGTGCATTCACAAATTTCTCATATAGAAATTCATCCAGATATAGATATTCACATGGCTTTAACTCAACATAAGGCTCTTCATCAATTTTCTTTATGTAGTTGTGATCCAATATGGCGGATAAAGTGGTGCTTGATACATCAACTGATTTTACCTTATCTAAAGTTTCGTTTAATAAATAATTATATCTTTATCGAAAAACTATATATATTTTACGTAAACTTACTCATTTTGCTATCAAATATAAGATTTAATTATCTTTTGATATAAATTTTCTTCACACTGTTTTTTAGCTTTACTAAACTTCACGCGCTTTGCTCTCAATTGTAGTTAGAGATGAGCAATGCGTATGAGCATACATTTTCTATATATAGAAAATATCGATCAATAGTATTAATATCATTTAACAACGAACTGTATTATTATTATCGATATATGCCCATCCTTAGCTTAGTCACATGTTTTATTTTTTTTTAATTTTACTTGTGCCAATTATGTTTCTATTTAAATTAAATTTTGCATATTTTATGGCAATCAACTCATTGTTGGTAGCAGCCCTACTGTCTGGTAACAGGGAAAATAAAATTTTAGCGTTTCACACGTCGTGCGGCATTTTGTGGAGCTTTGCTGTCAACTCTTTACACAATTATTAAAACATTTTCCCAGGAGTGTCAACACTTTTCACCAGTTGCCGGTTGCCAGAGTTGTCACAACCGGCGCGTTACATTGGGGAATTAGAGATCCCAGAGACGGCGATGGCAACCGCAATGAGCACTTTAATATTTAAGACGACTTGAAAAATGCAAAAGACTAAAGAAAAAAGGTCAAAAAGAAAGACAGAAAGAGAGAGGGAGAGAAAAAAAGACAAAGCGCTTTAACGGGGCCCAGTTAACAGCGTTATGTAAAATATGATGAGGGAGTGGGATGCTTGTGTTAAGAGTGGTTATATCAGGCCAGGGACAGTAAGTATTGTGAATGATATGGTGATGTGAGTTCACTGTTTGGGCAATAAGCGAAGGGCAATGGGCGTACGGGTGATGGGTGGTGGGCGATGGCTGTTTCTTTCGTCTAATGTAGCTTAGCGACGCCAAGCGGATTTGGACGCGTCATAAAAGCTAAAGGCAGTCAAACAGGCCGAAAGGTCGCTTAACTGTTACATTCTGTAATGTGTATTTGTGTGTGTGTGTGTGTGTAGCTTGTGTATATTTAGGCTGTTGAATGGATAAGAGCTAACGGGGGCAGACAGCTTCATTAAGATAAACCAATGGCTGCTAAATTGTTAACATTAAGCATACATAATGAATTAAAGGCAGCTGCGTAGTCAAACTTTAAGTTACTTTTACATACACACCAACACACACACACACACACACACACACCTACGCACAGTTCCTTAAACATTTCACCTTAACCTCATCCGTATATTTTGCATTCTAAGCTAGAAGCCTACCAAGTTTCAAGTAGGATATTACAACCCAAATACCCACCAACATCATGCCAACAATTCCCAACTGGCTCATACATTCTGTTGTGCTCTCGACCCATTTGTTGGTACCTTAAGAGGGAGAGGCGGAGGCGGAAGCGGGGTACCGCTGTTTAGTCATTCGTTTCGCTTGTTAGCAATCCAGGACTTTGGCAACCAAGCCGTCTGCTAGTATGAAAGACAATTCTTTCTTCTTCTCTTCTACTCTGCCTTTACCTTCATGTCAAGGTTGAATTGCAGCTACCCCACGGTGTGTTCAACCACAGATGACTGGCAGATTCTAAGTTGTTGCTGCTGTTCTTGTTGTTGATGTTGTTTTGTTTTGTTGTTATCGCAGATGTTGTTGGCGGTTGTTGGCTTATGTATTAATAATTTAGAATCGTCTTGTGATTACTTGACGCTTGGCAGCATTTCACATAATTCACATCCATTTATAGATATTTGGTAGCAACTCCTCAACCTTCTCCTCTTCCTTCAACTCCTCCCCTATAAAAATGTTCTTTATAAATTGACAATTAATTTTGAATAGGTTTCTGTTGCTTTTTTGTGTCCTTTGTTATCCTTTATGGCATTTATACAGTAGATAATAAGTTCCTGCTTTGAATCAAACGTTTCCTTCGCTCCTAACTACAAGGAAAATCCATTGAATGAATTTCCGCTTTGAGTTGGGACAATAACTTCAATAGAATCATAGAAACCAATCCCTTTATAGTCTGATCCATAATCAAAGGTTAGTTTAAACACTTTAAGTATATTCATTATATCATTTTCCCAATTAAAGTATAATACAAATTTAAATTTTTATTATATTTCTATGCTATAGAAAAAAAGTAACAATAGATTTGTATTTTCCTCATTTTTCTCTGGCATTTTCTTTATTTAGCATGTTTATTTTCAGTTGCTTGCGTTTTCATTTTTCTTTGCCAGAAGCCCTTAAGGTCATGTTCTTAGATTTTCGCTTTTGCTTTCATTTTGTTGCCTCTTAGGCAATTTCAGTGACCTTCTCTGTCTTGTGTCATCAACAGCACCCGCAACGCCCAACTCCCCCCTTTGGCTACTATTTACTGTTGACTTTTTACATAATTTTGCCACATGGCTGCCTATGTCCTGTTTTTGTTGCAGGGCCAAGACAATTTTTCCAGCTTTTAGCTGCTATTTTGTTTCCTTCTGGCATTTGCTTTGTATAGAAAACTAGGCTTATATTCTCTGTGTGTGTGTGTGTGTGTGTGTTGTCTGTGTTATTGGCCTTCTGACTAACATGTTTGTAGTTTACTGAAAGCGTTTCAAATGACAAAACATACAATGCAGAATTGTATACAAAATGCTATAATGCAGACAGCTTTAAATTATGTTATCAAATCGGTTAGCCAACTAGAACAATATTTATTGTTGTTGCTGTTGGTAGGAATTTTGTGGCCAGGCTGTTGGGACTTTAGTCTGATGACATACCAGGCTTGAATACTCTTCCATTATGTTTCAATTTAAACCAGTTTGAAATATATTTGATGTTACATTCCATTTCTCTACAATTGGATAAGTTTATGGACTAGCTGTAGTAGATACTTAATCAAATTGAAAATTTGAAATGTTTTACGTACAGTGAGCCAACAAATTCTAACTTTTTGGCTTATTGGCTGTCACGCCCATCACTCCGATCACGCCCATCACACCCATTCCTAACAACATATCAACGCCAACGTCTGCTTAAGACTTTAATTCACAGGAAATCCCGTGCACGAGTTTCCAGTGGCAATGATTTCGACTGATTGCTTTGATTGTTTTGCGATTTACTTGGCTTGTAACGAGCTTGCCACGAGCTTGCCACGAGCCTGCCACGAGATTGCCACGAGCTTGCCACGAGCTTGCAACTTTTTGCAAATAAAGTAGTAAAGCAAGTTGGCAAGTATGCTAGAGCATGCTGTTAAGATAAAGTGCTACTAATTTATATTAATTGAAATGCCCTCAAGCTTGACACTTTACAAACATTTTCTGTGTTTGGTGGGGGGAGAGGGGGGAAGCAGCAATACCAGAATATAACTTAGAAACAAACGCAAAACTAAAACGGAAATAAAAAGAGGGTAACCAATGTTATTAATAGAAGTAATATTATCGATATTTAAAATTCCAAAAGATTTCACATGAAAGGATACAATTATTAAATAAAAGCAGCTGCCTGCTGCCGCAGGACAATGGCAGTAACTCGGCCAGGACACTGACACAGAAGCAAATTCAAAGCTCGAGGCGTCATTAAATATGGACGGGCTCAAATAAGGCTAAAGGCCACAAAAGAACTTCATAATGGCGATTTTGTTGCCATCGTCGCTTTACCACTCTTAATGCCTCTTTATGTGCTTTATTAAGACCAAAACGAAGACACATTTATAAAGCGCCAAAATATATAGACAAGACAGGGCATGGCAACGAGTGTCTAACATCAAACGTGAATTTGTGGCAGGTGAAGCATTAAATCGCCCAATTACGTACTTCACAAAGCAAACTCTTGCTACAACATTGAGATTCTCTTCTCTCTTCTCATCATAACTGCACATATTTTAAAACATTCTCTCTCTCTCTTTCTCTGCTCTCTCTCATCTCTGTGCTAAATTATAAATTTATGCTACAGTCAATCATTGCACAGACATAAATTTTGGCAGCAAGTCAGTGCTGAAATATGTGTAGGCCAAGAGCTGATAAACATATTGCGAACTACTTATAAAATAATCTTATATAAGCCTGAAAACTGAAGCATATTATATAGTGTAAACAGATTATAAATCGGGTAAAGATATTTTTTTCACTAAATAAAAACACAACAAATTTCGTTAAAAATCGTCTTAAAAAACTTGCTTAAAAACGCTATATCTTTAATAATTCATCACCTATTATAACCTTTTATACCTTTCTGGAATCTTAAGGATCACTACTAACGTTTGGCATCAAAAATTGAAACAATTTTCTGCAGTGTAACACTGCAAAATTGAAAAATAATGTAATTTAAAATTTGCATTTCCTTGTATATTTTTGATGCCAAACGTTAGTAGTGATCCTTACGAGTCCAGAAAGGTATAAACGGTTATAATCGGTGATGAATTCTTAAAGATATAGCGTTTTTAAGCAAGTTTTTTAGCCGATTTTTAACAAAACTTTTCGTGTTTTTATTTAGTGATAAAAAATGACAACTTTTCCACCTTAAATTAGGCCTAATACAGCCAATTTTTGTCCGATTTTAAAAAAATATACTTTTTTAGAGTCGTGGGAGTTCATTCCTGTCGAATGCAATTGATTTTGTTCAAATCTGAGACATTGAAATTTTTTGCAATTTTTGCAGTGTTACCCCTTGACAAAATTGGAAAAAATGAAAAAAAAATTTTTTTTGTTTCCTTGTTAATTTTTGATGCCAAACGTTAGTAGTGCTCCTTAAGATTGCCAGAAAGGTATAAAAGGTTATAATAGGTGATGAATTATTTAAAGATATAGCGTTTTTAAGCAA